>JARHVA010006488.1:782500-790000 GCA_037957365.1 Torreya grandis | reverse complement strand
TCACTAGCTCTATAAGAAAGCTATGCAGATAAGAACCATGTATAGATATCACTCGATTCATGAGGCTCTGATAGAGAACCTATTGAATAAAAAATATTTGTATTTTTTTTTAATAAAATTTTATCTTTTTCAATAAAAAGAGTTGGACATTAACAATATGTATGCAAAAAAGAATGAAATTGTTTGAATAAAATAAGGATCATGAATATTTAGAAGAAGAAATTGAATAATTGAATCAAAAATTGAAGGAAACATAAATAAAACAATCAACCAATAAATTTATTGAAATCAACAAAAAAACCAAAAATAAATTGAAGAATATAAAAATATCTATTATAATAAGTTATGGATTCACTGTTATAACTTTTAATTTAAGAAACTTTTACTAGAGGAAAATATAACTATTTGTACAAACTATAAAGAAACTCTGAAAATGAGTAGTTTAGAACAAAAAAATGGTGAATAAATCAAACAAAATAAAAACATCAAACTTTATAATAATTTTTGGTTTTCATGCTAAAAATTATGATACCCTTCATTATAATATTTTTTTGTAAAATAAGACAAAAGTGTTTTTACAACATGTGAATCAACATTGCAAATGACTAGTTCATAGCGAATTAAACTTTTAATTGATGATGGTACTTTGTGCCCTATGGATGTAGATTTATATGATCTATATATTATAGATTAAAAACATATGACATATTTATTTTACATCACAATGGTTCTAAGGGTCTCAATTTTATTTCACAAAGTTATTTATCATAAATATTTTCTCAAAGAATTTTTCACATACAATGATTTTTTATCAAATTATACAAAGAATATTAAAAAATTATTATCATATAAATTTTTTTTTTTTAATATCCTTAGTGTTGTGATAGGTATTAATTTAATTAGATATTTGAATTTAAATTTAAAATAAATAATTAATCAACAGCAAGACATTATTTGCACAACATTGAAAATGGTCAAATCATTACTATTTCAAATACCTAACAAAATATAATTTGAACTTTCTTTCTTCCCCTTTTCAAATAAATTATAAGCTCAAGTTTATCTAATTTCTTATATGCTTTAAATAAATAATTTTAACTTATTTTAAAGATAGGGGGAATAATTTACATGAAAAGTATATGTGAAAAAAATAGTCTGAAAAGAAAACTCTAGACATCCTTTACGAATTACATAAAAAAATAGATAACTTAGGGGATGAATTACATGTACAAGATAAGTTAGTGAAAATAGTGGAATTAAATTTATTAAAAATAGGAAATTATAGTGTCAAATGGTTGAATAGTGTTGGGGAATGGGGGCAAGAAAGTTCAAAACATACGACTATGTACACTAAAAACACTATAATTAAGTTTAGATTTTGAAAATTCAAGTATTAATTACACCACTATATCCATGATGCATTCATGATCATCATAGTTCTAGTTCCCATTTTAACCTCACATATCACCTGCATATCAATTAACACATAAAACGCACTACCCTAGATAGTTGAAACTGAAAAATGTAAATAACATAAGGAATCTCAATCCATACAAAATGCATACAAATATATCTAAGGAATAATATATTTATGGTAATATACTATTACAATAATATAAACTTGGATATAATCAATCACATGATAAAGAATCACTAGCTCTATAAGAAAGCTATGCAAATAAGAACCATGTATAGATATCACTCGATTCATGAGGTTCTGATAGAAAACCTATTGAATAAAAAATATTTGTATTTTTTTCTTATAAAATTTTATCTTTTTCAATAAAAAGAGTTGGACATTAACAATATGTATGCAAAAAAGAATGAAATTGTTTGAATAAAATAAGGATCATGAATATTTAGAAGAAGAAATTGAATAATTGAATCAAAAATTGAAGGAAACGTAAATAAAACAATCAACCAATAAATTTATTGAAATCAACAAAAAAACCAAAAATAAATTGAAGAATATAAAAATACCTATTATAATAATTTATGGATTCACTGTTATAACTTTTAATTTAAGAAACTTTTACTAGAGGAAAATATAACTATTTGTACAAACTATAAAGAAACTCTGAAAATGAGTAGTTTAGAACAAGAAAATGGTGAAGAAATCAAACAAAATAAAAACATCAAAATTTATAATAATTTTTGGTTTTCATGCTAAAAATTATGATACCCTTCGTTATAATATTTTTTTTTAAAATAAGACAAAAGTGTTTTTACAACATGTGAATCAACATTGCAAATTACTAGTTCATAGCGAATTAAACGTTTAATTGATGATGGTACTTTGTGCCCTATGGATGTAGATTTATATAATCTATATATTATAGATTAAAAACATATGACATATTTATTTTACATCACAATGGTTCTAAGGGTCTCAATTTTATTTCACAAAGTTATTTATCATAAATATTTTCACAAAGAATTTTTCACATACAATGATTTTTTATCAAATTATACTAAAAATATTAAAAAATTATTATCATATAAAAATATTTTTTTAATATGCTTAGTGTTGTGATATGTATTAATTTAATTATATATTTGAATTTAAATTTAAAATAAATAATTAATCAATAGCAATAGATTATTTGCACAACATTGAAAATGGTCAAATCATTACTATTTCAAATACCTAACAAAATATAATTTGAATTTTCTTTCTTCCCCTTTTCAAATAAATTATAAACTCAAGTTTATCTAATTTTTTATATGCTTTAAATAAATAATTCTTAACTTATTTTAAAGATAGGGGGAATAATTTCCCTGAAAAGTATATATGTGAAAAAAATAGTCTGAAAAGAAAACTCTAGACATCCTTTACGAATTACGTAAAAAAAATAGATAACTAAGGGGATGAATTACATGTACAAGAGAATTTAGTGAAAATAGTGGCATTAAATTTATTAAAAAATAGGAAATTATAGTGTCAAATGGTTGAATAGTGTTGGGGAATGGGGGCAAGAAAGTTTACAACATACGACTATGTACACTAAAAACACTATAATTAGGTTTAGATTTTGAAAATTCAAGTATTAATTACACAAATATATCAATGATTCATTCATGATCAGCATATTTCTAGTTCCCATTTTAACCTCACATATCACTTGCATATCAATTAACACATAAAATGCACTACCCTAGATAGTTGAAGTTGAAAAATGTAAATAACATAAGGAATCTCAATCCATAAAAAATGCATACAAATATATCTAATGAATAATATATTTATGGTAATATAATATTCCAATAATATAAACTTGGATATAATCAATCACATGATAAAGAATCACTAGCTCTATAAGAAAGCTATGCAAATAAGAACCATGTATAGATATCACTCGATTCATGAGGTTCTAATAGAGAACCTATTGAATAAAAAATATTTGTATTTTTTTCTTATAAAATTTTATCTTTTTCAATAAAAAGAGTTTTACATTAACAATATGTATGCAAAAAATAATGAAACTGTTTGAATAAAATAAGGATCATGAATATTTAGAAGAAGAAATTGAATAATTGAATCAAAAATTGAAGGAAACATAAATAAAACAATCAACCAATAGATTTATTGAAATCAACCATAAAACCAACAAGAAATTGAAGAAGATAAAAATATCTATTATAATAAGTTATGGATTCACTGTTATAACTTTTAATTTAAGAAACTTTTACTAGAGGAAAATATAACTATTTGTACAAACTATAAAGAAACTCTGAAAATGAGTAGTTGAGAACAAGAAAATGGTGAAGAAAGCAAACAAAATAAAAATATCAAACTTTATAATAATTTTTGGTTTTCATGCTAAAAATTATGATACCCTTCGTTATAATATTTTTTTGTAAAATAAGACAAAAGTGTTTTTACAACATGTGAATCAACATTGCAAATGACTAGTTCATAACGAATTAAACTTTTAATTGATGATGGTACTTTGTGCCCTATGGATGTAGATTTATATAATCTATATATTGTAGATTAAAAACATATGACATATTTATTTAACATCACAATAGTTCTAAGGGTCTCTATTTTATTTCACAAAGTTATTTATCATAAATATTTTCACAAAGAATTTTTCACATACAATGATTTTTTATCAAATTATACTAAGAATATTAAAAAATTATTATCATATAAAAATATTTTTTTTAATATGCTTAGTGTTGTGATAGGTATTAATTTAATTAAATATTTTAATTTAAATTTAAAATAAATAATTAATCAACAGCAAGACATTATTTGCATAACATTGGAAAAGGTCAAATCATTACTATTTCAAATACGTAACAAAATATAATTTGAACTTTCTTTCTTCCCCTTTTCAAATAAATTATAAACTCAAGTTTATCTAATTTTTTATATGCTTTAAATAAATAATTCTTAACTTATTTTAAATATGGGGGGAATAATTTCCCTGAAAAGTATATATGTGAAAAAAATAGTCTGAAAAGAAAACTCTAGACATCCTTTACGAATTACGTAAAAAAAATAGATAACTCAGGGGATGAATTACATGTACAAGAGAAGTTAGTGAAAATAGTGGCATTAAATTTATTAAAAATAGGAAATTATAGTGTCAAATGTTTGAATAGTGTTGGGGAATGGGGGCAAGAAAGTTCACAACATACGACTATGTACACTAAAAATGCTATAATTAGGTTTAGATTTTGAAAATTCAAGTATTAATTACACCACTATATCAATGATGCATTCATGATCAGCATAGTTCTAGTTCCCATTTTAACCTCACATATCACCTGCATATCAATTAACACATAAAATGCACTACCCTAGATAGTTGAAGCTAAAAAATGTATATAACATAAGGAATCTCAATCCATAAAAAATGCATACAAATATATCTAAGGAAAAATATATTTATGGTAGTATACTATTCCAATAATATAAACTTGGATATAATCAATCACATGATAAAGAATCACTGACTCTATAAGAAAGCTATGCAGATAAGAACCATGTATAGATATCACTCGATTCATGAGGTTCTGATAGAGAACCTATTGAATAAAAAATATTTGTATTTTTTTCTTATAAAATTTTATCTTTTTCAATAAAAAGAGTTGCACATTAACAATATGTACGCAAAAAAGAATGAATCTGTTTGAATAAAATAAGGATCATGAATATTTAGAAGAAGAAATTGAATAATTGAATCAAAAATTGAAGGCAACATAAATAAAACAATCAACCAATAAATTTATTGAAATCAACCAAAAAACCAACAAGGAATTGAAGAAGATAAAAATATCTATTATAATAAGTTATGGATTCACTGTTATAACTTTTAATTTAAGAAACTTTTACTAGAGGAAAATATAACTATTTGTACAAACTATAAAGAAACTCTGAAAATGAGTAGTTGAGAACAAGAAAATAGTGAAGAAATCAAACAAAATAAAAATATCAAACTTTATAATAATTTTTGGTTTTCATGCTAAAAATTGTGATACCCTTCATTATAATATTTTTTGTAAAATAAGACAAAAGTGTTTTTACAACATGTGAATCAACATTGCAAATGACTAGTTCATTGTGAATTAAACTTTTAATTGATGATGGTACTTTATGCCCTATGGATGTAGATTTATATAATATATATATTATAGATTTTTTTTTAAATGACATTTATTTTACATCACAATGGTTCTGAGGGTCTCAATTTTATTTCACAAAGTTATTTATCATAAATATTTTCACAAAGAATTTTTCACATACAATGATTTTTTATCAAATTATACAGGAATATTAAAAAATTATTATCATATAAAAATACTTTTTTTTAATATGCTTAGTGTTGTGATAGGTATTAATTTAATTAAATATTTTAATTTATATTTAAAATAAATAATTAATCAATAACAAGACATTATTTGCACAACATTGAAAATGGTTAAATCATTACTATTTCAAATACCTAACAAAATATAATTTGAACTTTCTTTCTTCCCCTTTTCAAATAAATTATAAACTCAAGTTTATCTAATTTTTTATATTATTTAAATAAATAATTATTAAATTATTTTAAAGATAGGGGGAATAATTTACCTGAAAACTATATATGTGAAAAAAATAGTCTGAAAAGAAAACTCTAGACATCCTTTATGAATTACGTAAAAAAATAGATAACTTAGGGGATGAATTACATGTACAAGAGAAGTTAGTGAAAATAGTGGCATTAAATTTATTAAAAATAGGATTTTTTCTGGAATAAAAAATAAAACTAATATTTAATTATTATCCAAGCTATTATGTAAATTATCAACATACAAATTACCTTTTTGGGCTATAGGAACATATGGCAATCTATTTGATGGAAAGATACCTAATCCCTAACCAATTTAAATATTGGTTATAAAACTATCATATTTATCCAAAAGGAGAAGAACATCATTTTAGTTTTGATGTTCTTGTGAAACACCAATTATCATAAAATCAATTGTCTCATGTCTCAATAATATAAGAAAATATCATAACAAACAGGCATACAAAAATAACAAGGTACAATAAAACTAGCACTGTGAAAAATTGGTGTCTCAAAAAAAACATAAGCTAATATAACCATGGAATAAAATAATAGATAATATATCCACTAAAATAATTAAATGAAGATGATAGGGTTAGATAACTTATCTTGGATATTTTTATGCATCAATATCCCCTTGGCTCAAGTGGAACTTTTTTAAATGTGTATTAGGTGAAGCTAAAGATGTAATGAATAATACCTAAGTATCATTAGTTTTGAAATACAAAGACTAGGAGTACCTTCTTGGTTCAACATTTCTTCTTGATATCTTCTAATACCTTGTGAAAATATGTCTTCCTCAAGTGTAAGTTCCTTAGTGTTAATTCCTATTATTTTTAATGAAGTGAGTTTTCTATGTGAGATAAACATATCAGATGTATTTATTTTCATAAATATCAAAGGGGATCCATAGAAATATATTTTAAAACCCAAAAGGGCCATAATTCAAATTTATCGAATGTCATAAGCCTATCCAATAAACTAGAAAATGTATTAGCATATACAATACCTCATTAGATTCATTGATGACATTGACCAAAGGGGAGAGAACTATAAAACTTCATTGGAAAGGTAGATGATGTGATGGAGAAACATTTAAATATTAATAATATGAGTAAAAATGGGAAACAATAACTCTGGGAGGAAAAATAATTAAATATCATGACATGAATGAATTAGTAAAATAAAATAGATGATTATCATTGAATAATTCACAAATGAAAATGAGTTATCCCACCCTAATATCAGTACACTCCTTAAGATGTTCACTCATATAGATTTATGTGCCAAAATCACTAAAGAAAAATATTCAATAAGTGAAAATAAATATGTATAAAGGAGGATGTGACATCTCAAATTTAACATATTTAATTTTGAATAAAGGCCATTGTTATATATTTTTTTAGATCAATGCTTGGAAAGAGGGTTCATTCCCAAT